>OZ035997.1:62132784-62175284 GCA_964035015.1 Corallium rubrum
AAAATGTTAGTAGGCTGTCGTAATAATAATTGTTTAATTAAGTGGCGAATTACGAGTGTTTTTGTGGATGTGTGGATGTGTGCATGCTCTAAGTGCATCTCATAAGATTTCATGTGGTCGGCCCAATGTAATGGAGTCTGTAATATGCACCAATAAAAGAAACATTTCTTACAGTACAATTGATCAATTAAAACCACTGAATTAGACCACAGCCACTACAACTTTCTCAAAAATTGCTTTAAATTCTTTCTCATAATAAACACTTTTCAATACACCTTTTCGATAATTACGTCACGCTGCATGAAAACGAGGCTCCCAGGCCAAAGTTTCACAATTTTTGATTATCATAGTAATCCCGCCATCTTTGTTTATGGAAGCAGATGGCTAATAACGTCCAAACTATATATAGTAGAAACACATCGTGTACGTATGTTGTTAAGCATTTCATAAGCTTTAATTTGATGTATATTTTAAGTTTCTGTGACGTGTGTAACTTTTTTAAATGTCCAAAATGTTCGCACCATTGCTCGTCAAGTGATAATAAAGGATTCCCACAACTGTTGTAGAATTTCAAACATTGTTTTTGAAATACATAACGCACAACTTTGAAACATATATCAAACAGAAGATACCGTAAAATGCTATTTACGGTACAACTTTCAAGTTTCTAGTTTAAGAGAAAGTATTTTAAAACTGATGGGAAAACGTAGTATTATCTTGGTCTGAGTTGTAAACAAAACAAATTTAACAATTCATCCATCAGACCAAGATAATAGTAAGTTTTCCCATTTTTAAAATACTTCCCCTTCGGCTAGAAACTTGAAAGTTCTACCACAAATAGCATTTTACAGTATCTTCTGCTTGATATACATTTTAAAGTTGTGCGTTAAATATTTTAAAAACGGTATTCGAAATTCTACAACAGTTGTGAGAAGTACATATCATATTTATTACTTGACGAGCAATGGTGCGAACATTTTGGACATTTTAAAAAATTACACACGACACATAAAATTAAAATATACATCACATGAAGGCCTATAAAATGCCTAACAACATACGTACACGATGTGTTTCTACCATATATAGTTTGGACGTTATTAGCCATCTTCTTCCATAAACCAACATGGCAGGATTACCATGATAATCAAAAATTGTGAAACTTTGGCCTGGGAGCCTCGTTTTCATGCAGCGTGACGTAATTATCGAAAAGGTGTATTGTAACTTAATACAGGTTTGATGATGACGTTAACGGAAGAAAATTATTATTTCACCTTGGCAAGTACATGTCACATTCTTACTTACAGATGAAATTAATGTTTGCTCCAAATTCACTTTTATTATGGAAAACAAAACTACAAAACATTTAAAAGGGGACCGAAATGAAGGGCCCCCAGCCGGCAAGTCCGACTGGCCAGTCCGTCGCTGGTATAGAGTGGATAAATCTATAGAAATCAATAATAGTATAAAGACGGTTTTCCACTAGGCGACATTTGTCGACCGACTCGACATTTTTCTTTTGTCTTGTCTAATTAGTTCCACTCGAGAGCGTGCGAGACAAAAGAAAATGTCGCTTCGCGCGACATTTTTCGCCTAGTGGAAAACCGCCTTTAGGTGGTATAGAAGAAACAACCCTATACATGGATCGCGAATCTCGACTGCGTATCAGAATGACGCGTTCTGAGTTCAGAAATTTAAATGACAATGCAAATGAAAACTGCAGCTTTAGCCTGATGTCATAAAGTTAATTAAGTTTTATCCCGACTCAGAACGCGTCATTCTGACGCGCAGTCGAGATTCGCGACCATGTATTTATTATTCACTATGTATAGATTAGTTACCGAACCCAAGGTAACTACGTCAGTTATTTATCGAGGCCCGAAGGGCCGATGTAAATAACTTATACGTTGTTACTGACTAACCTACTTAGTTCAAGATCACAAAGGTTGCCTTAAAACTGAGATATTGAGTTCGTTATCACAGAGTTTGCCTAAAAACACTTCGGTCGCGATAATAAATCCTGTATCACATTCGCGACCATTGATTAACACTTATTTTCTCAACCACGCATAAATCAAGTTAATTACCCGGGGCAATTAACTTGATTCATGCGTGGTTGGGAGTAACTATTATAAATAAACCACCGCGATACATCAAAGAAAACCGAGGTGATTGTGAACTATTATAAGTAATAGCATAAGAAGAGGTGTATTAGCCATAAAAAGTCCCGCTCGAATGTGGTTATTTAGTAAAATTTTACTAAATGACCCGAATCGAGCGGGACGTTTAATGGCTAATGCACCTCTTTTTATCCTATTCCTTTGTAATATAATGTTTGGGTATTTCTTTTGTTCTCACAGGGCATTAACAACTAATCTACCGTATCAAAATTAATTTTGGCGAAATTTCTGCCAAGGTTCCTCGACCTCGTGTTCAGTCTATGAATGATGACAGAAGTGGAACGTTTTAAGACGTTTTGTACGAAAGAAGATACTAATGGTTGGCAAAAAGAAGCAGTTCCCGAGAATACCAGGAGGCATACGTCTGGGGTGTAAATGTTTATATAGCTTGGGCTAGGTCTCGGAACGAAAATTCGAAAGATTTTTAAGCAGCATTAATTCTTGATTAGGGGTATTAAAAATACGACAGTAGGGTAGATATTCTTGCTAGACAAGCACCAAACGAGGTGTAGTTAATACAGTACTATATTAGGTACATGTAGTGCTTACATACACTAGCTAGGCGTAATCTACTAATTTCCAATTTATTTTACATACTGTTTTTCACCAAGAACTCTATCCCGTCGGCTACGTTTTCCTTGCTGCATGTGTTTGGTGTACATACTCCCCATTGTAGTGGAAACATGGTCTATAAATAAGGAAATTAAACTAAATAGACACTAATTTATTTATAGCTTTTCCATTTTAGTGGTGTCATAAGGATAAATATCCTGAGCGAAATCATCACAAATCCCTTATTTTGCCATTTATGTAGGTGTTCAAAAACTTAATAAAATGATATTGCTGATTGAGGTACCAAAATGGTATAAAATATGACTTTCGAAACTATGATTGTCTCACCAAATGTTATAGAATATGACTTTTGAAAATATGACCCTCGACTTTCGAAAAGCTAAAAACAACTCACCTAGCGACTCGTTTTTTTTGTTAATACGGTTTTCTCAAGTCTTGAAAAATCCCACATGTTTGGATCACAGTATCGAAGTATTTTTTAAACCATGCATAAAAAACAATTAAGTTATTTTATATATTGCCAGTAACACAACCTTACAACTTTGACTTGCATCATGTTTTATTCGAGATACAAAAATAATAAATTCCGAAAAGTTTGCATGTTGACAAATATAATAATACAAGAGGGAAGTTGTGGTGATACCACGCTTATTATTTTTTGCTAAGCTATCGATCTGTTGTCCCAGGACTTCATCAGAGCATAGTCCGTAGAAATAAATTGTCTGGAAACGCGGCCAAATTAGTCTTTGTTCTAGGTTTTTGTTCACGTTTGTGCACCTTATTTCACCTTGACGCTTGCTGAACACATTGTATTTTTGGTATAATGAAGCAATCAACCAATAGCAGCGTTGCTTTATAAATATTAATGATCGTAAAACAAAAGAGTGCACCTTATTTGCCGCCCTCAACCTAAATTGTAGCTCATTGTTAACCGCTTTGATGTTCGCGGCGTCTCGAGACAATATAATTCTAGGCACTATGATCAGAGCAAATGCCAACTTTAACATCATGTTAGTTTACGTCATATCAACAAAAACATGTGGGGCAATTATAGAATACCAGGCCAATCCAAAGCTACCATAATTGTTCCATCCGGCTACAAAACTGCTCACATGATCTTATTACGCACTTTGCATTACAGAACACTGGCTACGTACTTACATGGCTACGTGCCTACAAGGCTACGTGGCTACGTGGCTACCTGGCTACATGGCTTACCTGGCTACGTGGCTACATGACTACCTGGGTACAAGGCTACGTGGCTATGCGGCTACGCGGCTACGTGGCTTCCTCGCTACGTGGCTACAATGCTACATGGCTACAAATCTCCGTGGCTATGTTGCTCCAAGCCTACGTGGTTATCAGGCTACAAGGCTACACGAGACACAAAACAATTAAAGTCGAAATAATCGAAGGCAAAATAAAGAAAGTGAAAATGATTAAAGATCTGATAAATTGCACGAGTATAAGTGTTCTCAAAATAGTCACAAATTCGGGACATTTGTGGTAGGGAAAAGTACGATAACATGACCACCATACAATGGAACCCTGAACCCTAACCCTAACCACAAATCGACGACGTTTATGGTATGGAAAATTACGATAACCTGACCACCATACAATGGAACCATGAACCCTAACCATAATCACAAATCGAGGACATTTATGGTATGGAAAATTACGATAACCTAACCCCCCTACGATGGAACCATGAACCCTAACCCTAATCCTAATCCTAACCCTAATCACAAATCGGGGACGTTTATGGTATGGAAAATTACGATAACCTAACCCCCATCCAATGGAAGCATGAACCCTAACCCTAATCCTAACCCTAATCACAAATCGGGGACGTTTATGGTATAGAAAATTACGATAACCTGACCCCATACAATGGAACCATGAACTCTGACCTCCATACAATGGAACCATGAACCCTAACCCTAATCACAAATTGGGGACGTTTATGGTATGGAAAATTACAATAACCCGATCCCATACAATGGGGCCATGGAAAACTACGATAACCTGACCACCATACAATGGAACCATGAACCCTGACCCCCATACAATGGAACCATGAACCCTAACCATAATCATAATCACAAATTTCGGTACGTTTATGGTATGGAAAATTACGATAACCTGATCCCCATACAATGGAGCCATAGAAAACTACGATAACCTGACCACCATACAATGGAAGCATGAACCCTGACCCCCATACAATGGAACCATGAACCCTAACCCTAATCACAATTCGGGGACGTTTGTGGAAAAAACTTCAATGGATTCTCTTTATTCGTCGACTGAAGTATACTGCTTGTCGGCGGCTAAAAGAGAAGAATCCTCCCATTTTATGTGGTGAACAGATTCACAAGCGTGTATTGCCACAGCAGACATCTCAAGCTGAGCTAACAGGACTTATGTTTCTTCCGTGGAGTTGGGGGATTACTACCACTTTCCCCAATATTTACCCAAAGGTCCGAACCACACTCACACGGAATGCGATATACTCCCGGCTTCGAAAAATTATCTACTCCATTATTGTGCGTGTAAAATGTTTTATACAAGTCTTTTTGGCTATTGTAGAATCCGCTCGATCAATCTTGTGAGTGACGCAAGTCGATCCTACAGTATATGCAAAAAGGCATACTGAAGGCACTTCATCATTCTTATACTGAGTTGATTTTGGAGTTGAAAGTAGTAAGAAAGAATCGATGATTTTGTTAGGAAAACTGTTGTTTGCTAAACAGTTTTAAGGCAATATAATTCTTCTTTTAGTTGTTCTCTCCCACAAATGCTTGGTGAACAAGAGTATTACACGCAGAAGATTTAATTCTAGGATAGTGGAATGAAGTGTAGTTTAGCTATCTGTCGGTATTTGTCGGTTTACGATACACAGTGACTTTAGGTCCTATTTCCGGTTTTAAGAGAAAGTTAAAGCATCAACGTCATGTGACCAGGCACTTAGCGTGCACAGGACCAGCGTCTAATAAGATGAACGAATTCTAAGTCGGGTTGGTATGAAGATGCTCCAACAAAACTTGCATAAAGGTCTGTACACGCACGAAGAAGGATAGATAAGAATCTCTGGTAAGAGATGGTAAGAACCTCTCAAGTCCTCTGAAGGAACATAAGGACTGTTGCGCTAAAGCTCACCTTGAGAAAACTGCTGTGACAAAACACCCTTGGGAGTATGATCACCATATAAAATCGGAAGATTGTTCTCTTTTAGTTGGCGACACACTTAAGTCGAATAATGAAGAAATCTACTGAAGTGTTGAAAAAGCGAACGATTTTACAGGAGATCGAGTGAGCCATTGAAAAGCACTTGGTTAGCTCTCTTCGGCCAACAATCCTGATCCCATTATGTAATTTATTTAATTTTAGAATAAACGTAAGAACGTATAGCTATGCCATTGTGTCCTTACCTAATTCTGCTTGTTAAGTTATTTTTGTTGATATGACGTAAACTAACACGATGTTAAAGTTGGCATTTGCTCTGATCATAATCCCCAGAATTATTTTGTCTGGAGACGCGGCGAACATCAAAGCGGTTAACAATGAGCTACAATTTAGGTTGAGGGCGGCAAATAAGGTGCACTCTTTTCTTTTACGATCATTAATATTTATAAAGCAACGTTGTTATTGGTTGCATGATTATTTCATTATACCAAAAATACAATGTGTTTAGCAAGCGTTAAGGTGAAATAAGGTGCACAAACGTGAAAAAAATCCTACAACAAAGACTAGTTTGGCCGCGTTTCCAAACAATTTATTTCTAGGGACTATGCTCTGGCGAAGTCCTGGGACAACAGGTCGATAGCTTAGCAAAAAATACTAAGCGTGGTGTCACCACAAGTTCCCTATTGTATTATTATATTTGTCACCATGCAAACTTTTCGGAATTTATTATTTGGGTATTTCTAATTAAAGAGGATACAAGTCAAAGTCGTAAAGTTGGGTTACTGGCAATATATAAAATAATTTAATTGTTTTTTTTGCATGGTTCAAAGAACTACTTTGATACTGCGATCTAAACATGCAGGATTTTTCAAGACTTGAGAAAATCGTATTAACAAAAAAAAACCCGACTCGCTAGGTCATATCTTGAAAATTCATATTCTCTAACACATTGGTGAGACAGTCATAGTTTCGAAAGTCATTTTTATACCATTTTGGTACCTCTATTAGCAATATCATTTCATTAAATTTTGGACACCAACATAACATTTGGCCACGAGCTAATGGGCAGACCATATGGAAAACCTGGCGAGATAAAACTTGCTTTTTTATTTTATTCAGAATAGATTAATTGCGGAATAATTGAAGAGAAAAGTTTGGCTTAAAACAATTTAACAAATAATGATGAAAACATACAGTAACCACTAGCCCTATCAAATTATAGGATATTGATTGTGTTGTACATAGACTTAATATGGGCGAATTAATTAATTAAATTAAATTAAAATTAAATTAATAAAAAAAAGTGTTATTTGCTATTTGAGTAATCAACCATCTCAGCGTGTAAATATATATATATATATATATATATATATATATATATATATATATATATATATATATATATATATATATATATATATATATATATATGTGTATTTAAACTTTGGTTGTAAAAAGCTATTTAGTCATTGTTTATCTGAATATTTGAAAAACAAAAGTGTAGCCTTTTAATCGCAAATATTTTATGTTTTATGTCGTTGCTACTGGATATTTTGCTTTGTAATGCAGTGGCAAGGTGGAAGCAAGCATGAATCGTTATAAGTGTTACACTGTTGTTGCGTAAACGAATTTATTGTATTGCATTTCCACAATGGGTTCTTTCAGTACTGACATTCATTGTCATTGCATGGATAGAGCATTGCAGTATGGCGTTTTCATGAGCATAGTATACCCGTACAGTATAGGTCAAAAATATCAAATAAATACATTTTACAAACCTTTGATTGGTTTTGTCCCAAATCAACCAATGCATTGAACATTGTCAAACAATAACGAGCTTTAGACATTTTTTTACACTCGCTAAATGATCCAAACCAAAGTGCATATCCTCCATATATCCCACTCCCTGGTCTACCACTTGCATCAATATCTATAACAGGTGAGTTTATGACCGCAAAATGAGCTATAAACTAAACTAAACCCAACCCAACCCAACCCAACCCAACCCAACCCAACCCAACCCAACCCAACCCAACCCAACCCAACCCAACTAAACCAAACCAAACCAAACCAAACCAAACCAAACCAAACCAAACCAAACCAAACCAAACCAAACCAAACCAAACCAACCCAACCAAACCCAACCCAACCCAACCCAACCAACCCAACCCAACCCAACCCAACCCAACCCAACCCAACCCAACCCAACCCAACCCAACCCAACCCAACCCAACCCAACCCAACCCAACCCAACAACCCAACCCAACCCAACCCAACCCAACCCAACCCAACCCAACCCAACCCAACCCAACCCAACCCAACCCAACCCAACCCAACCCAACCCAACCCAACCCAACCCAACCCAACCCAACCCAACCCAACCCAACCCAACCCAACCCAACCCAACCCAACCCAACCCAACCCAACCCAACCCAACCCAACCCAACCCAACCCAACCCAACCCAACCCAACCCAACCCAACCCAACCCAACCCAACCCAACCCAACCCAACCCAACCCAACCCAACCCAACCCAACCCAACCCAACCCAACCCAACCCAACCCAACCCAACCCAACCCAACCCAACCCAACCCAACCCAACCCAACCCAACCCAACCCAACCCAACCCAACCCAACCCAACCCAACCCCCAACCCAACCCAACCCAACCCAACCCAACCCAACCCAACCCAACCCAACCCAACCCAACCCAACCCAACCCAACCCAACCCAACCCAACCCAACCCAACCCAACCCAACCCAACCCAACCCAACCCAACCCAACCCAACCCAACCCAACCCAACCCAACCCAACCCAACCCAACCCAACCCAACCCAACCCAACCCAACCCCAACCCAACCCCAACCCAACCCCAACCCAACCCAACCAAATGAAACCAAACCAAACCAAACCAAACCAAACCAAACCAAACCAAACCAAACCAAACCAAACCAAACCAAACCAAACCAAACCAAACCAAACTAAACTAAACTAAACTAAACTAAACTAAACTAAACTAAACTAAACTAAACTAAACTCAAACTACAATCAGTGAAAAAGGTGTTGGGACACTTCAATCTAAAGAACAATATTTTCCACTCCAAGTATCCCGCGGCCCCCCGGGTCAATATTGGTGACTCTTTACTCGTTCATTTCAGCGTTTACTGACTTCCTTATTTTAAATTTAACATTGAATAGGGAAGGAGGGAGGGATATACTTTATTACGAAAAATAATGAAAGAAATATTAGGCAAGTATCAACAATGCGAGGGGTCCCTAGGTATTTCGTCACTGATTTTCTGAAAAGCTATTTTTTTATATTGTAAAAAAACCCAACCGTAACGGCGAAGTAACGACCGTACTTTAGAGCTAAAAAATCTAAGGCAATGTTATAGTAGACTAATAAACTGTTTCAATGCAATATTCAGTAAGGAAATATAAGATTTAACAATGAAAATGGCCCTCTGTTGCGCGGCCCTCTGTTCTACAGCAATTGTTAAAATAATCGTAGTTGATAGAGGGAGATGGTTAGGAAACCCGGCAAACTTCAAATATATTGAACAAAGAACCCACTTGGAGGTTGAACGGGGTTTGACTGTGCACAAATGTTTTTTAAAGCTCATTTGATATGGAGAAAACGACTGAACACAAACGTTTTCTATTGGAAGCACGGCTCGAAATATGTCATTATTTGTAATAAGTATTGGAATACCTCGAACCAAAAGCCAAACCAAACACGTAATGCCCAATCTCTTTTACACTGCTATCTTAGTTCGCAAAGGTAAAACAATAGTAAAACAATATAATTTTCAACCGTGACCGTGCACAATGTACGCAAACACCTAGAACAATGGATTTTCTAAAGTTCCTTAACCGTCTCCCTCTATCAACTTGAAATAATAAAATGTGTCTGCCTCAAATAGCGTTATTGCTAATACGCGCAGAACCCGTTAAAGATTGCACAACTGCATCCATGGCTAACACAAACACGTTTTAATTCCCGTTTAACGCGGCGCCCGTTAATCGAAGAGTGATATTAGCTACACCAATTATACTCTACACTTACTTAAATAAATGCGCAATAGACAGTCTAATGAATCTTCACTTACAGGTGTTGTCCACTTCACTTACATTACATTTGTAATCATATGTTGCTAAAATTTTACCTTGACTACTTGCCTACTAATTACTCTGTCCAGAAAACTGAAAGTAGCAGTGATTGTATGTTTTAGCCTGTAGAAATGAAACAGCTACAAAATATTTCCGTTGACGTAAATTTTATGCCCCCGCACACTGATTTTGCTAGGCTGGGACTGGGGCCCATAACTCCGTTAGTTTTCACAAAATATTATATTATCATTAGCTATACTAATGCGAAGCCTGTAAGCCACACAGCAAAATTGAGAATTCTTACCTAGAACATTGATTCTCATTTTAAGCAAAAATTTTCTTAAAATAAGAAAAATGTTCTTGCCTAGAACTAATTTTACTTAAAACAAGAAAATTATTTCTAACCAAGAATATATCTTACTTAAAGCAAGAAAATATTTTCTTGACAAGAATAAACCAAGAATTGATTTCACTTAAAACAAGAAAATATTTTCTTAACAAGAATAAACCAAGAATTGATTTTACTTAAAACAAGAAAATATTATTTGGCAAGAATAAACCAAGAATTGATTTCACTTAAAGCAAGAAAATATTTTTTGGCAATATTAAACTAAGAATTAATTTTGCTTAAAACAAGAAAATATTTTCTAACCAAGAATAAAACGAGAATTTGTTTTACTTAAAACAAGAACAAATTTTCTTACCACGAATAAAGCAAGAATTGATTTTACTTAAAACAAGAAAAGTCAAAAAATACGCACCGCGCTTCCGGGGGGACCGGGGGAGCGTCGAGGGGCAGTCAATACTTTCTTACCAAAAATTGATTTTACTTAAAGAAAGAAACTATTTTCTTGCCATAAATAAACAAATAATCATTTTACTTAAACGTAAGAGAACATTCTCTAATCACATGCGTACAATGATACAGAAATAAACCAAGAATAAATTTCTGAAATTTATAGCAACGATGATTTTGTTATTCACTTGTTCTAGAGCATGAAAATATCTTAACTATTCAACAGATATTTAGTGCAGCGTGCTACACACTATTTATTTGATTAGACACAAAACTGTCAATTGACCTAAATATTCTAGCCCATAAGTAGAAATATTGATTTGCAATGTCCTTGTTAAGACCACGCGAGGCTAACGCGGGATAATTATCCCATGATGACGCGGGAACCCGGTGACGGCGTGTTTTCGAAGTTCGTTGGCCGTTGGCGATTGTTTGTCATTATGGCTTTGTAGTTTATTGCTTGTTTTGTAAATGGTTCTTCGCTAGACGTATACAGACGATGGATGCGATCACATTATGGAAGGTAAGTCATAGATTCTTACATGTAAATCAGCAATTTTGTATACTGATTGGTGATTCAGCAAATGTATGTAAGCTTCATTTATTTATTCGCTAGTCGCTACGGAATAGAAATGTTCTTACAAAGATTTGCCGTTTGATTCTTACAAAATATGTTTATTTTCTTAGTTTATAAGTATTACAATTGAAGGAGTTACTTATGATTTGTTTTGGGAATTGACAAATTGTTTGTGTTGATCAACAATTAACGGCGGCAATTTTGAATACATAACAATGCATAGGTAAAATTCATTTACTAAAAGTCGACCATTTGGTTCCCCTTTTGATGCATACAACTGTTATGTTTCGATATTTAATTTAAGAAAAGGCTCTACTGTGTTAACAACACAGCTTGACAACTAGATATTCCTAGACAGCAATGTTCTTTGTTTGGAATCTGGGGGCAAACTTATTACAGTATGTATGCTATAAACCAGACTGCAAAGAATATTAAACATGTTACCTTTTTGTTTGCATGTTCAGAGTTAATTAAACAAATGAAATGTTCAGGAGTTAATCCATGGTATTGTTGAGAGTTAAAAAAATAAGGCTTTTCTTCTGATATATTTGTATTATTTCAGAAGCACTTGCCTGATACAGGCTGATCATAGTTACACACAAGGTTACAACAATCTTTAAGTAGCTAAATGTAGTCACATGGTTTGCATGAAGCTTCAGCTAGTGCCAGGCTAAACTTACTATAATTATTTAATTTTGCAATGTATCAGTGCAAACCAAGAAGGGGATGCACAGTGTATGTGTTTGGCTGTATACTAACATAATCTTTGTCTTAGTTTATTAAAGGATTATCAAGACCAAAATCGTATACCTTAGACTGGAAATGATGATAGTACTGGAACCCCAATTCATGACAGAACAAAATAAATAAAGGGAACATTGTTCTTTGAGTTTAGACGTGTGTGAAAAGATATCAATTGATTTATTGGTTAGTATCTAATGTAAAGTTTTATTTCTTAACAGTTCTGTAGTTACATGTATCACATTCATGCACACGTTTACAAATGATGGTTCAAAATTGAAGCTTTCAACTGTTTTGGATTAAGAACTTGTTAAAAAATTATGTGTCTAGTAGTGCAATATATAGTTTTCATACTAAAACTTTAATCAATTAAGGCCACTATTTGTTGCATATTAGTTTCTCATTTTCCCACTCACATTTTTGCCCAACTATTCCAGCCCAACTCAAGTTTTATTATTATTATTATTAATGTTATTATTATTAACACAACCATGAGGAAACCTCGGCTCAGAAATCACAAAGGAGCTTGGGTGTCATTTGGTGTAGTCATGTTTTTTCATGTGCATGTCATATGCCTGTATTTTTAACATACTGCGGTACTTAGTTCTGCTTTTCAATGTACCGTACTACCCCAATAATGGGTTAATGGTAATGGCTGCCCTCCCGCATGAACTTTTGGTAAAGTCCTGCATGAGAAACTAATATATATGCAACAAATAGCTGCCTAACATGAAATTCATTACTTAATCCTGGGGGTATTTACATATGCTGAAAAAATTAAGAAACATGTAGATGGACTGAGATGTGCTGTGTAGGCTTGTAGCAACTACATGCAAACTTTATCCTACCAGTGTCAGCACATTTCTCAATAAAGAGGTTATAATAATCATAGTGATGAAATCACATATTAATTAGAGGTGCTACATGTATTGTTACCATATTTTAGTTAAAATATCTAGTGTGGAAAGATTATTAGATCTTTATTCAAGAATTTTCACACCATAGAGCTTTTTCTTTAAAAATTGAAAACTAAAAAGGTTTCCATAATTTAAGTTATACTTATAACTGGACTTAAGTATGTAACTTGTTATATGATAGACTGGAGTATCACTTCTATCTGTCAGGGACTGATCATTTTATTTATTAATATGTGATTATAACTGGTCAGGTAAAATTGAGCCTATGCCGGGTTCCAAATTACTTGTTGCTTGATTGCCCTGGAGCCAAAGTTTTACTTGGGCAAATAGATTTTGGCTTTTGGTTAATCATGGAGAGATTTTAATAGCTCATGAGTTAACCACCCAATGCTAAATATCAAGAAAAAAGAAATGACTCAGGCATATGAATAAAAAATATGCAGTGCCTACTGTATTTGCATATGTTGCACAATAAAATACATTTTAAACAGTTCTATTTTGTGAAAGATAAGATTTTGGTCAACCAACCAAGAATTCTATTACAGCCTCACATTACCTACAGTATCATTTGTTTGCTGGTCTTAATTTTTCCAGTTTGCAGGCTGCAATTTAGACCTGCCATATGTATTTACCACTAACACTTTTATCTGTGCTTCCCACTTAAGTTAAACCTTTATTTTAATATTACTTTTGACTTTTTGTAATGTTAAGATGATGAGCAACTTGACAGGTGGCTGTGGAAGTGGTCCAGCTTTACCCCTGGTCTTATGGTGTCTGGTTGTGGAAGGCAAATCCTGTGTATGTTCAAGAAAAGCAAACTGTTTGAAGCTGTTGTGACATTATTCGCAATATTCTAGTAATTGGATTTGGCATACACTGTACTGATCTGTATCTTCAAGGATGGTGGATGTTGCTGTGAAAGTTGCAAGACCTAATCTTTGGTGACAAGTGTCATCCTGGTGTGATTTCAAATTGGATGTTACCAAAACCCTGAATGACTTGTAAAAGTATTGCTCTCCTGGAGAATGTTAGAACATTCGTATGTATAATGTCTGCATGTTTTTTAATATAATTTCTATTGTTAGTATTCTTAAATTTAACTTTCTGTAGACATGTTTCGGTAAACTTATGCCAGTACAAGATATGAAAGAATTTTTTTGATAAATATTTAAATAATTATTCTTATATTCTATTGAAGATGGCATAAGTTCCCAAAACATGTCTACATTAAAAAAATTTGTCATTTACTTGAAGTATATAGTAACTTTAGTGCTCTTAAGAACACATGGAAATAACTAATAAATAATGCAACTCAGTACATGTACATTTAATTATTTCTTAAAATAAGAATTTTCTTGTTTCTTAAAACAAGAATCCATTTTAGAATCAGTGCTAGAAAATTTTACTTACTTGCAGACTATTTTTACTCATTTTAAGTAAAAATATTCTTTATGAAATTCTAGTCTAGAATAATATTCTTACTAGAAATACATGAATGCAACACCCCTCGCCTGCTTTATATGCATTTTTTAACCCCACTCCCCCCCCCCCCCCCCCTCCCCTAATTTCTGTTTTTGTTGTATTAATGACACACAGATCATCTTTAAATTTTATATGTATTTTTGAAACACACACCCCCTGATTAAAATATTAAAGCCCTCCTGATATGCATTTATAGGGTGACTAACTGTTTACTTTAAGATTTCTGATTTGAAAATTGAACATTTGAAAGCAAAACTTAGGTTTCCTTAATTGAACTATAGCGGTAAAACATATATTCATTGTTTATAGGTTTCCAAGGGAATTATTTTTAGCAAGTCTTTAAATGGCTTCCCTCTGCTGTTCTGCATACATGTTTTGCAAAGGCACAATTAAAAGTTAACAGCTCCAAAACTACATTTATAATATAAAGTCTGAGATAAAAACAATTCAGTAGAATCGGATTCCAGAAAGAAATATTAAACAGACAACGTTTCTGGCGAAAATTTGGAAATACTGCCTAGAAAATCGGCAAAGTCGGCCCATGAGTATTATAAATAATAAGAAGTGCATATACACAGTCAATGAAAAACACCACGTCCAGATAAGTTTTTAAAAAGGTAAGCACGAATATAAGTGGAGCTGTATATCATTTAGGTTTAAGCGAAAACATGAAAACAGCACAATGTATTAAACTTTATATAATAGATGCTAGATTAAGTTTAACGGACGAGTGACTATAAAAGGGCTTTTATAAGTTTTATTTAAACGTATTGCCGGTCTTGGAACTTAATACAATGAATCCAATCAGCAAAATAAATAAACAAATCCCCTACCTGAGTTACCACAAACACTGCCAATTCAGATCGACTTTTTGTTTACCATAAAGCGTTTGGTGTCTTTAGTATCTTCAGGTTTTCTGGTTTCTCTTCAAGATATATTAAACCGCCGTTTGTTGTTTTAGTAGAGCGGGCTCCATTTCGTTTCTTTCGTTTCGCAAAATATAGCCATAGATTTAGTTTAAAATTTTGTGGTGCTTCATTGTCAGTCACCAGTACAACAATTCTTACCGCACGACACCCTACGACGTATATATATATATATATATATATATATATATATATATATATATATATATATATATATATAAGCAGCTTCCAGATTTTCGTCTGCCTTGCTTTTTCTACACGCGTGTAAAATGAACTCCACGCGTGTCGAGATTAGCACCCTCACCGGGCTCCGGGCCTTCGGCCCGTCGCCCGGCTCGGGGACTATACTGACAAGAATTATTTTGCTTGTTTTAAGCAATATGTTACTTAAAACAAGTAATTTTTTGCTTGAAACAAGGATTGCACGAGAATATTATTTCTTATTTTAAGTAAAATTATTCTCGAAAAATTCTAGGTAAGAATAATATTCTTGACAAGATTCTTGACAAGATTCTTGGTAAGAATATTATTCTTACTATACTGACAAGAACAATCTTACTTGTTTTAAGCAATTGTTTGCTTAAAACAAGTATTTTTTTTCTTAAAATAAGAATCAGGATTTTGCTGTGCAGGACCAGAAAGTTTCCCAGCACACAGCAAAATCCTGATTCTTATTTTAAGAAAAAAAATACTTGTTTTAAGCAAACAATTGCTTAAAACAAGTAAGATTGTTCTTGTCAATATAGTAAGAATAATATTCTTACCAAGAATCTTGTCAAGAATCTTGTCAAGAATATTATTCTTACCTAGAATTTTTCGAGAATAATTTTACTTAAAATAAGAAATAATATTCTCGTGCAATTCTTGTTTCAAGCAAAAAATTACTTGTTTTAAGTAACATATTGCTTAAAACAAGCAAAATAATTCTTGTCAGTATAGTAAGAATATTATTCTAGACTAGAATTTCATAAAGAATATTTTTACTTAAAATGAGTAAAAATAGTCTGCAAGTAAGTAAAATTTTCTAGCACTGATTCTAAAATGGATTCTTGTTTTAAGAAACAAGAAAATTCTTATTTTAAGAAAAAATTAAATGTACATGTACTGAGTTGCATTATTTATTAGTTATTTCCATGTGTTCTTAAGAGCACTAAAGTTACTATATACTTCAAGTAAATGACAAATTTTTTTAATGTAGACATGTTTTGGGAACTTATGCCATCTTCAATAGAATATAAGAATAATTATTTAAATATTTATCAAAAAAATTCTTTCATATCTTGTACTGGCATAAGTTTACCGAAACATGTCTACAGAAAGTCAAATTTAAGAATACTAACAGTATAAATTATATAAAAAACATGCAGACATTATACATACGAATGTTCTAACATTCTCCACTAGAGCAATACTTTTGCAAGTCATTCAGGGTTTTGGTAACATCCAATTTGAAATCACACCAGGATGACACTTGTCACCAAAGATTAGGTCTTGCAACTTTCACAGCAACATCCACCATCCTTGAAGATACAGGTCAGTACAGTGCATGCCAAATCCAATTACTAGAATATTGCCAATGTCACAACAGCTTCAAACATTTTGCTTTTCTTGAACATACACAGGATTTGCCTTCCACAACCAGACACCATAAGACCAGGGGTAAAGCTGGACCACTTACTTCCACAGCCAGCTGTCAAGTTGCTCATCATCTTAACATTACAAAAAGTCAAAAGTAATATTAAAATAAAGGTTTAACTTAAGTGGGAAGCACAGATAAAAGCGTTAGTGGTAAATACATATGGCAGGTCTAAATTGCAGCCTGCAAACTGGAAAAATTAAGACCAGCAAACAAGTGATACTGTAGGTAATGTGAGGCTGTAATAGAATTCTTGGTTGGTTGGCCAAAATCTTATCTTTCACTAAATAGAACTGTTTAAAATGTATTTTATTGTGCAACATATGCAAATACAGTAGGCACTGCATATTTTTTATTCATATGCCAGACTGAGTCATTTCTTTTTTCTTGATATTTAGCATTGGGTGGTTAATTCATGAGCTATTAAAATATTCCATGAATAACCAAAAGCCAAAATCTATTTGCCCAAGTAAAACTTTGGTTGCTCTGGGGCAATCAAGCAACAGGTAATTTGGAACCCGGCATAGGCTCAATTTTACCTGACCCAGTTATAATCACATATTAATAAATAAAATGATCAGTCCCTGACAGATAGAAGTGATACTCCAGTCTATCATATAACAAGTTACATACTTAAGTCCAGTTATAAGTATAACTTAAATTATGTTCAATTTTGAAAGAAAAAGCTCTATGGTGTGAAAATTCTTGAATAAAGATCTAATAATCTTTCCACACTAGATATTTTAACTAAAATGTGGTAACAATACATGTAGCACCTCTAATTAAAATGTGATTTCATCACTATGATTATTATAACCTCTTTATTGAGAAATATGCTGACACTGGTAGGATAAAGTGTACATGTAGTTGCTACAAGCCTACACAGCACATCTCAGTCCATGCACATGTTTCTTAATTTTTTCAGCATATGTGAATACCCCCAGGATTAAGTAATGAATTTCATGTTAGGCAGCTATTTGTTGCATATATATTATTTTCTCATCCAGGACTTTACCAAAAGTTCATGCGGGAGGGCAGCCATTACCATTAACCCAATATTGGGGCAGTACAGTACATTGAAAAGCAGAACTAAGTACCGCAGTATGTTAAAAATACAGGCATATGACATGCACATGAAAAAACATGACCACACCAAATGACACCCAAGCTCCTTTGTGATTTCTGAGCCGAGGTTTCCTCATGGTTGTGTTAATAATAATAACATTAATAACTAGAAATACATGAACGCAACAACCCCTCGCCCGCTTTATATGCATTTTTAAACACACCCCCCCCCCCCCCCCCCTCCCCTCCCCTAATTTCTGTTTTTTGTTGTATTAATCACAGATCAGAAAACACCCAGAAAATTAGTTAGCAAGGTTCATCTGTAGTCGTGTATTGACACACCGAAAGAACATGCAATGTCAATATTAAAAAAACAACACGAGATGAACCAAATGACAAATTTTCATTCAAAAATATATATATATATATATATATATATATATATATATAAATAGTGGCCAAGAAAAGACCCAAATCACACAATGTCAACGTCCTAGCGTTGAAAGACAATTCTAGACAATACATTATTTATATTAATTTTCATTTTCAAGATTTCTTTCGTTTTAACTCAGCTAAACTGTTAAATACGAATCTCCTACCGTTAAACTTTCTTCTGCTTTTGTGACCACAAACACTGCCAATTCAGTCTAGTCTTTTCGGATTGTTTTTCTCGTTCGTGGTTTCTTACTTTTTTCGGTGTTGACACATAAATATGACAAGGCATCGTTCAGTTCTCTTCATGATCTAAAAAGCCGTTTGTTTCAAAATTTCTTCATCGTTCCCTCTCGAGTTATGTAGAATACACCAGAGCAAAATTCTTTACCGGATTTGAACAGTTTCAGGGCACATCCTGCTTCTTTCAGTTACACTTCGGTCGGCATCGTTTTCGGTCTTTGTCGTATTAATTTTTAGGCTTTTTCCAGTGGTTTTAAGTCGTATTTATTGTTGTCTTTTTCTCGCTGCCACATCTCTTCTTAGCCTTCTTTCTTTGGTCTTTTTCCATAGTAATATTAATGTACATTTTAGTTGAAACCATTTTTTTCTGGCAAAGATTTCTTTCGTCTTGATCTTTGAAAAACTATTTCGTAATCCAACCATCCAACGAACTTATAAATTATAATTTGCTGACGTAAATTTAAATAATTTGAATAATTTAACAGGTTAGTTACCAGTACCCTGCTATTCGAACTGCGCAAGTTGTGGATTTGATAACATATATATAGATATATAAACAGGTTTCAGAATTGCTTTCAGCTTTTTATCTCGCGTGTAAAGTGGACTCCACGCATGTCGAGATTAGCACCCTAACCCGGGCTCCGGGCCATCGGCCCTCCGCCCGGGCTCGGGAATAATAATAAAACTTGAGTTGGGCTGGAACAGTTGGGCAAAAATGTGAGTGGGAAAATGAGAAACTAATATGCAACAAATAGTGGCCTTAATTGATTAAAGTTTTAGTATGAAAACTATATTGCACTACTGGGCACATAATTTTTTAACAAATTCTTAATCCAAAACAGTTGAAAGCTTCAATTTTGAACCATCATTTGTAAACATGTGCATGAATGTGATAACTACAGAACTGTTAAGAAATAAAACTTTACATTAGATACTAACCAATAAATCAATTGATATCTTTTCACACACGTCTAAACTCAAAGAACAATGTTCTCTTTATTTATTTTGTTCTGTCATGAATTGGGGTTCCAGTACTATCATCATTTCCAGTCTAAGGTATACGATTTTGGTCTTGATAATCCTTTAATAAACTAAGACAAAGATTTTGTTAGTATACAGCCAAACACATACACTGTGTATCCCCTTCTTGGTTTACACCGATACATTGCAAAATTAAATAATTATAGAAAGTTTAGCCTGGCACTAGCTGAAGCTTCATGCAAACCATGTGACTACATTTATGTTCTAGGGATTTTAGGTGAAGGAAAATTCGAGTGTAGAATATATACATTTTAAGACCAAACCGGGACCAGTTGCGAAAAATGCAACTACACAGGCCTTCCGGCATTAAAGATTGTTGTAACCTTGTGTGTAACTATGATCAGCCTGTATCAGGCAAGTGCTTCTGAAACAATACAAATATATCAGAAAAGCCTTATTTTTTTAACTCTCAACAATACCATGGATTCACTGCTGAACATTTGTTTAATTAACTCTGAACATGCAAACAAAAAGGTAACATAATTAATTCTTTGAACGTTTTCATGGCGATAAAGTAATATAAATAAGTTTTGGGGAAACACCACGTAAACTATTTCTTTGCTAAGCTTTCGGCCTGTTGACTCAGGCCTTCATCAGAGCAATGACAACAAGTTGTTGGCTCACGTCATTTATAAACTAAGCAACTGATCAATTAAATCACGTAAGAATACAATGGCGTATCACGTTAATTTTATTAATTAGAAAACAAAATCAAGAATGTTCTCCGAATAGGGCACGCCACGTGCTATTTAATGGCTGTCCCTCCTGAGAAATAGTGTGATGTTTGGCGATCTCAATGGATTCTCTAGTTCTTCGCGTGAAGTATTGCTTGTCGCTGGCTAAGAGTGATGACTCTTCCCACTTAACACGATGGTCATACGTCCAAGCGTGTTTGGCAACAGCAGACTTTTCTTGTTGCGCTTTTATGCAAGATGTCTTGTGTTCCTTCAGGCGAGTTGAGAGATTCCTTCCCGTTTCTCCGATGTACACCAAGCCACACTCACAAGGAATGCGATACACTCCAGGCTTAGATAAGCTATCCACTTCATCTTTATGTGTGAAAAGTACCTTGAACAATTTGTGTTGACTACTGTGAAATACCTTCATACCAGCACGATTTAGAATCCTCTCAATCTTGTGAGATGCTGGTCCGATATACGGAAGAGAAACTGAAGGTGGTTCTTGCTGGGGCTGTGTATTCGGCTCTGGATGTACCGAAGGAGTCATAGAAGCTTGAATCATCTTCCCAGGAAAACCGTTGTTAGTTAAAACCAACTTAAGGTGATCTAATTCTTCCTGAAGATGTTCTTCGTCACAAATTGTTCGCGCTCGATGAACGAGAGTTTTGCACACAGATGATTTAATACTTGGATGATGGAATGAAGTGTAGTTAAGGTATCTGTCAGTGTGTGTTGGTTTTCGATACACAGTATGACTTAAAGTCCCATCTGATTTAACGGAAAGCCAAACGTCCAAGAATGGGATAGATTTGTCTTGATTTTGTAATTCCATAGTGAATTTGATTGAAGGATGTATGCTGTTAAGGTGGTCAAGAAAATTAGACAAAGCATTCAAACCGTGTGACCAGGTACTTAGCGTATCATCAACATAACGTTTCCACATACCTGGTTTTAACAGGGCAGTTGCAAGAGCCTTCTTCTCAAATTCCTCCATGTATAGGTTAGCCATGATTGGAGACAAAGGGGAACCCATTGCTGCTCCAGTAGTTTGTTCGAAAAATCTGTTCCGCCATTGAAAACAAGTTGAATTTAGGCAAAGCGTTAACAGTTCATAGACCTGATCTGCAGAAAGATTCGTTCTTGTAGCGAGCGTTTTATCTATTAGAAGTCTTTCTTTTGCAATCAGGCACGCTTCTTCAATGGGAACATTCGTAAACAAACTAACAACATCAAAACTAACTAATATCTCATCATTAGCCAACTTAAGTGTCTTAATTTCAGAGACAAATTCCTTAGAATTTAATACATGGTGAATGGACTTACCAACCAAAGGCTTCAAAACAGTAGCAAGATATTGTGCTAAGGCGTATGTTGGAGAGCCTCGTGAAGCCACAATTGGACGAAATGGGACATTCGTTTTATGAATCTTTGGAAGACCATAAAATTTAGGACACACTGAAGCAGAAGGGCGTAAACGTCGGTAGAGGTTTTTAGGTAAACTTTCCATCTTACAAAGTTCTAACAATTTACTAGAAACCTTACGTTCAATGCTAGGTGTCGGATTGCGTTTTAACTCTCTATAAGTTGGAGTATCTAAGAGAGCACTTACCTTGTTGTTATATTCTTCACGATCTAAAACAACAGTAGCATTACCCTTATCTGCTTTTAAAATATGTACTGACTTATCTGATCTTAGGTTTGATAAGGCAATCTTTTCTTCTTTCCTAAGATTGCTTTGCGGTAGCTTGGCTAGGCGGATTGTTTCAGCAACTTGGACTCGAATGTTGTTGGCAGTTTCACTCGGTAGGAAATATAGTTTAGGCTCAAGTTGTTGAACAATTTCTTCCTTTGATATAGATCTTGGCACTACCGCAAAATTCAAACCCAGAGATAATACCTTTTCTTCTTCCTTGGTTAGTGTTTTCTTGCTGAGGTTGATGACTATTCGGGATGTCTGTCTTCTTCCATCTTCATTCTTGGTGTGTTTTTTCCGTTTTTCCTGGGAAGATGATTCAAGCTTCTATGACTCCTTCGGTACATCCAGAGCCGAATACACAGCCCCAGCAAGAACCACCTTCAGTTTCTCTTCCGTATATCGGACCAGCATCTCACAAGATTGAGAGGATTCTAAATCGTGCTGGTATGAAGGTATTTCACAGTAGTCAACACAAATTGTTCAAGGTACTTTTCACACATAAAGATGAAGTGGATAGCTTATCTAAGCCTGGAGTGTATCGCATTCCTTGTGAGTGTGGCTTGGTGTACATCGGAGAAACGGGAAGGAATCTCTCAACTCGCCTGAAGGAACACAAGACATCTTGCATAAAAGCGCAACAAGAAAAGTCTGCTGTTGCCAAACACGCTTGGACGTATGACCATCGTGTTAAGTGGGAAGAGTCATCACTCTTAGCCAGCGACAAGCAATACTTCACGCGAAGAACTAGAGAATCCATTGAGATCGCCAAACATCACACTATTTCTCAGGAGGGACAGCCATTAAATAGCACGTGGCGTGCCCTATTCGGAGAACATTCTTGATTTTGTTTTCTAGTTAATAAAATTAACGTGATACGCCATTGTATTCTTACGTGATTTAATTGATCAGTTGCTTAGTTTATAAATGACGTGAGCCAACAACTTGTTGTCATTGCTCTGATGAAGGCCTGAGTCAACAGGCCGAAAGCTTAGCAAAGAAATAGTTTACGTGGTGTTTCCCCAAAACTTATTTATATTACTTTATCGCCATGAAAACGTTCAAAGAATTAATTATCGAACTCTATGGAGAGTACACATTCGTCGTTTAAAAGACTGGAACGTCTTTCCAACCAACGATCGCGTCTGGTCAACAACCTCACTTTCTTAAAAAGATGCCGGGACCACAACATCGTTCCGAAGGGTATCCGTATCTCCAGCTCATACTATACTCAGTCTGCTCGAAGAATCTTACGCAAAACTGAGTTTGCTTTGGTAAGAGAACGAATTTCGTGGACTCGTAGAAAATTGCACAATGTTGTTTCAGGAATCTCGTCGTTAACCACCGAACTCCAAACAATATTGAGTGATGAACATTACACAATTGCGAGCAGGATGATATCTAATTCCTCCACGAAAACTTTCAACAAATCTCGTTCCACACAAACTGCCAAATATGAGAAATTGGAAAACAAAGACCGAAAACACACCAAGAATGAAGATGGAAGAAGACAGACATCCCGAATAGTCATCAACCTCAGCAAGAAAACACTAACCAAGGAAGAAGAAAAGGTATTATCTCTGGGTTTGAATTTTGCGGTAGTGCCAAGATCTATACCAAAGGAAGAAATTGTTCAACAACTTGAGCCTAAACTATATTTCCTACCGAGTGAAACTGCCAACAACATTCGAGTCCAAGTTGCAGAAACAATCCGCCTAGCCAAGCTACCGCAAAGCAATCTTAGGAAAGAAGAAAAGATTGCCTTATCAAACCTAAGATCAGATAAGTCAGTACATATTTTAAAAGCAGATAAGGGTAATGCTACTGTTGTTTTAGATCGTGAAGAATATAACAACAAGGTAAGTGCTCTCTTAGATACTCCAACTTATAGAGAGTTAAAACGCGATCCGACACCTAGCATTGAACGTAAGGTTTCTAGTAAATTGTTAGAACTTTGTAAGATGGAAAGTTTACCTAAAAACCTCTACCGACGTTTACGCCCTTCTGCTTCAGTGTGTCCTAAATTTTATGGTCTTCCAAAGATTCATAAAACGAATGTCCCATTTCGTCCAATTGTGGCTTCACGAGGCTCTCCAACATACGCCTTAGCACAATATCTTGCTACTGTTTTGAAGCCTTTGGTTGGTAAGTCCATTCACCATGTATTAAATTCTAAGGAATTTGTCTCTGAAATTAAGACACTTAAGTTGGCTAATGATGAGATATTAGTTAGTTTTGATGTTGTTAGTTTGTTTACGAATGTTCCCATTGAAGAAGCGTGCCTGATTGCAAAAGAAAGACTTCTAATAGATAAAACGCTCGCTACAAGAACGAATCTTTCTGCAGATCAGGTCTATGAACTGTTAACGCTTTGCCTAAATTCAACTTGTTTTCAATGGCGGAACAGATTTTTCGAACAAACTACTGGAGCAGCAATGGGTTCCCCTTTGTCTCCAATCATGGCTAACCTATACATGGAGGAATTTGAGAAGAAGGCTCTTGCAACTGCCCTGTTAAAACCAGGTATGTGGAAACGTTATGTTGATGATACGCTAAGTACCTGGTCACACGGTTTGAATGCTTTGTCTAATTTTCTTGACCACCTTAACAGCATACATCCTTCAATCAAATTCACTATGGAATTACAAAATCAAGACAAATCTATCCCATTCTTGGACGTTTGGCTTTCCGTTAAATCAGATGGGACTTTAAGTCATACTGTGTATCGAAAACCAACACACACTGACAGATACCTTAACTACACTTCATTCCATCATCCAAGTATTAAATCATCTGTGTGCAAAACTCTCGTTCATCGAGCGCGAACAATTTGTGACGAAGAACATCTTCAGGAAGAATTAGATCACCTTAAGTTGGTTTTAACTAACAACGGTTTTCCTGGGAAGATGATTCAAGCTTCTATGACTCCTTCGGTACATCCAGAGCCGAATACACAGCCCCAGCAAGAACCACCTTCAGTTTCTCTTCCGTATATCGGACCAGCATCTCACAAGATTGAGAGGATTCTAAATCGTGCTGGTATGAAGGTATTTCACAGTAGTCAACACAAATTGTTCAAGGTACTTTTCACACATAAAGATGAAGTGGATAGCTTATCTAAGCCTGGAGTGTATCGCATTCCTTGTGAGTGTGGCTTGGTGTACATCGGAGAAACGGGAAGGAATCTCTCAACTCGCCTGAAGGAACACAAGACATCTTGCATAAAAGCGCAACAAGAAAAGTCTGCTGTTGCCAAACACGCTTGGACGTATGACCATCGTGTTAAGTGGGAAGAGTCATCACTCTTAGCCAGCGACAAGCAATACTTCACGCGAAGAACTAGAGAATTCATTGAGATCGCCAAACATCACACTATTTCTCAGGAGGGACAGCCATTAAATAGCACGTGGCGTGCCCTATTCGGAGAACATTCTTGATTTTGTTTTCTAATTAATAAAATTAACGTGATACGCCATTGTATTCTTACGTGATTTAATTGATCAGTTGCTTAGTTTATAAATGACGTGAGCCAACAACTTGTTGTCATTGCTCTGATGAAGGCCTGAGTCAACAGGCCGAAAGCTTAGCAAAGAAATAGTTTACGTGGTGTTTCCCCAAAACTTATTTATAAAAAGGTAACATGTTTAATATTCTTTGCAGTCTGGTTTATAGCATACATACTGTAATAAGTTTGCCCCCAGATTCCAAACAAAGAACATTGCTGTCTAGGAATATCTAGTTGCCAAGCTGTGTTGTTAACACAGTAGAGCCTTTTCTTAAATTAAATATCGAAACATAACAGTTGTATGCATCAAAAGGGGAACCAAATGGTCGACTTTTAGTAAATGAATTTTACCTATGCATTGTTATGTATTCAAAATTGCCGCCGTTAATTGTTGATCAACACAAACAATTTGTCAATTCCCAAAACAAACCATAAGCTACTCCTTCAATTGTAATACTTATAAACTAAGAAAATAAACATATTTTGTAAGGATCAAACGGCAAATCTTTGTAAGAATATTTCTATTATCCGTAGCGACTAGCGAATAAATAAATGAAGCTTACATACATTTGCTGAATCACCAATCAGTATACAAAATTGCTGATTTACATGTAAGAATCTATGACTTACCTTCCATAATGTGATCGCATCCATCGTCTGTATACGTCTAGCGAAGAACCATTTACAAAACAAGCAATAAACTACAAAGCCATAATGACAAACAATCGCCAACGGCCAACGAACTTCGAAAAACACGACGTCACCGGGTTCCCGCGTCATCATGGGATAATTATCCCGCGTTAGCCTCGCGTGGTCTTAATAAGCTAGAATATTTAGGTCAATTGACAGTTTTGTGTCTAATCAAATAAATCGTGTGTAGCACGCTGCATTAAATATCTGTTGAATAGTTAAGATATTTTCATGCTCTAGAACAAGTGAATAACAAAATCATCGTTGCTATAAATTTCAGAAATTTATTCTTGGTTTATTTCTGTATCATTGTACGCATGTGATTCGAGAATGTTCTCCTACGTTTAAGTAAAATGGATTATTTGTTTATTTATGGCAAGAAAATATTTTCTTTCTTTAAGTAAAATCAATTTTTGGTAAGAAAGTATTGACTGCCCCTCGACGCTCCCCCGGTCCCCCCGGAAGCGCGGTGCGTATTTTTTGACTTTTCTTGTTTTAAGTAAAATCAATTCTTGCTTTATTCGTGGTAAGAAAATTTGTTCTTGTTTTAAGTAAAACAAATTCTCGTTTTATTCTTGGCTAGAAAATATTTTCTTGTTTTAAGCAAAATTAATTCTTAGTTTAATATTGCCAAAAAATATTTTCTTGCTTTAAGTGAAATCAATTCTTGGTTTATTCTTGCCAAAAAATATTTTCTTGCTTTAAGTGAAATCAATTCTTGGTTTATTCTTGTTAAGAAAATATTTTCTTGTTTTACGTGAAATCAATTCTTGGTTTATTCTTGTCAAGAAAATATTTTCTTTTTTTAAGTAAGATATATTCTTGGTTAGAAATAATTTTCTTGTTTTAAGTAAAATTAGTTGTAGGCAAGAACATTTTTCTTATTTTAAGAAAATTATTGCTTAAAATGAGAATCAATGTTCTAGGTAAGAATTCTCAATTTTGCTGTGCAATGATTGACTTACCAAGGTTTTTCTGGGCGCCAGCGGTAAGTTTTTGATAATTATTATAATATATATATATATAGAAATACATGCTTGAACGCAACAACTCCTCACTCGCTATTGTACATAATTTTTGTAACACTCCCTTTTCCAAATAAGCATCCGCTTGATTAGTTTTTCTTAAAATACTACAAGCCCCCTATCTCATGCAGTTCATACAATAGCTCCTGTCATCGAACTGAAGTAATATGAAGCAAAAAAAATCTTCATTCGAAATATACAAAGGATAAAACAACTTGTGTCACGTACTAGTCGTCCGAATGCATGGTATTCTCAGTGAGACACGGCAAAAACAATCGATAATCACACATAGATTAAAGTGACTAAATGTTTCAATATAAATTTGAACAAAAAGGAAAACTTAGATTACTCGCTCTGTATGAATGGAAAATAATATTCTGTTTACATGGACGTTGCCAAAGTGTTCTTATTTTAGATTTTGCAAGCGTTGAAATGGCTTCCTTGTCTGTTTCACAATGACAGAAAAACCAACGTATATTAAAATTAATAGCTCGAAAACAATAAGTATAACAGAATTAAAAACAGTTACAATCAGATTGCCATGAAAAAGTAACAGGCAAGGTTTAAGCAGAAATATGAAAAAAAAGCGAAGAAAGTTGACAAAGTTCATATCAGTAAAAGAGTATGTCAGTCGAGGGGTCGGAAAATTTGAATTGAATTTTCGGATAATTTGACACTAAATCAACTCAAAAATGAAACAAAAATCAATTTTGTATGCAAATCTTACGCGAGCTGTTTTCATGACACTTCATACCACAGCGAGGCGAGGATCAGGAAAAGTCTTTTTGTCATTCTTATATTACCCATGACTCCAACCCCGCGAACCCTACTGTTAATCTATTGGTCGAAAATTTGAACACAACCATTTTCCGATAGTTTGATATCTAATCAACTCAAAAAACAAAGGAAATCAAATTTAGCATACATATTTCTTCGGGTTTACACTTTATACTTTATACTGAGCAGCCAGCCGCCGATCTCATCTCGCTCTCAGTCCTCAGAGAGGCCCCCCCAGTGAAAACGAGATGACTTTCACTCTATTTTATACTGCACTTAACGTTCCAACAACGGTGCATGACGACGTTGTATGCATGTACCTACTAAAGTTCTGGCCAAACTCTTTCAACAAGTTGAAATCAACAAAGCTCAACGATGTCGAATGAAATGTTGAAAGCGTTTCCCCAGGCCAATATAAATGTGGCCACGTTGTATGAACATCATGATCACTAATTAAAGGCTGTTTTCCAGTAGGCGATATTTTTCGAGCGAAGCGACCTTTTGTTCTTATCTTGGCTAATTAGTTCCACCTGAGAGCTTACGAGACAAAAGAGAATGTCGCTTCGCGCGACATTCTTCGCCAAGTGGAAATCCAACTTCTGTTTATATGGAGGAGAGTTACTTGGTCAGCCGAGTTACCCGTTTTACATTCTGTTTATATGAAAGCGAGTGTAATATTTGGTTGAGGTAATTAACATCAACGAGTGACCTAAAGCAACGAATATAGAAAATTTATCCCGCTATGCCGAGTTATACCCAGGGGAAAGTGTTTATATGAGGAAATATTTATCCGGCCTTGCCGAGATCTGTCTGGCAGTGCCGAGTTCTCGTCTGGGCGATCTCCGATATAGACACTGCGGTGGGGAAAAACAGTCTGCTCTACTGACCGGGAATTCGTCATGTGCCTAGTAGCTCGGCTGGCCGGGTAACTCGCCACCATATAAACAGGCCCTAAACCGTTGTAATATATGACAGATTATCTGAAAATTACGTCAGATCTAGCCATGCCACAACTTTTCAGAAACGCTGTGACAACAACAAATAAATATATGTGTATTCGTTCACAATTAAATATATATTCAGTCATAAAACTCACATCTTGAGGTCTCTTCAGTTGTTAATTCTCTATACGAGTTTTGGCATCTCGTAAGGCTCTTGTTGTCTTCATGAAATTCGCCCGTGTAATGTTGATTTAAAGATAACTTCAGATGATTGTCTGTGGATTGACCACTAGTTATACCGAGCACATTCCAACACAAGAAAATAATACCAAGGACTTTCGCGATACTGCTAAAATAGTACATCTGCAAGAAATACATAGTCAAGAACCAACAACACTATGAGATCGCGAAAGCAATAATCCTGATAACTGTGGCGTGAAATGAGATTCAAAACAGCTTTGACATGCACTTGTTTAAGCAACATCTTAATAAACATAATTACATGGCATCTCTCAAACTCTGTCAATCCTATCCGAATGAATTAATTTTTCTACCGAGAAACGATTTTATGTATCTCTGCCTCTGAGGAATTAACTTTCGAACCAGAATGAATGAAATTGTACGCAGTTTAGGACAGTAAATTATTAGGAGCAATGAACAAATTTAGAATTAGTACTAGAGATCCACCCACGCATCAAGCCTTACTTAAACACTACTACGTCTATGCTCATTGCTGACATTTCCAGAATTTAGAGCAAAGTAATAGACCACTTTCATAATGGCCACAACTTTAAATATTATTTTATGTGCATCTAAATAAGCCTTCCTAGCCTCGTTATGAAGCAAAGATTCTTTTGAATTGCAGACACTCAAACGAGGCTACAAAGGCTTATTAAAATGCACATAAAAGAATATTCAAATTATCTACGATTACGAAAGTGATCTATTGGGTATATTTTGCTTGCAAGTTCGCTGGTTAAAAAACGTTTGTTTATTCCATTGCCTGAGATTCTCCTAGGTTTAAGGAACATTTCTTTCCTGCCACTACTAGTATTTGGGATAATAATATATAGAATATAAACTGGTTCATAATATTCAAATCCATAGAATATAAATTACCCATTCTATAAGGTATTTTAAAAGGCATTTGCTAGATTTTTTTCCAATTTTTTTTTGACATTTCAACTTACGAGAAACGTTATAATTATTCACTTGATACATACAGTTCAATCTTGGATACTCGTCTACGCTTTGAATTACTATCTTTTTATTATTAACTGTATTATATCTCCAGCTTGTGATTTTGGAGTCAATTATAAATCTGTAAATCACTATTTGTTATTCTGTCCTGGGTATGATGCTCATAGACACAGCTGGTATCATATGTCTGATTCTGTGAAAGCGAAGAGATTTTTGTTTGGCTGCTATAATTTGACTACGGATGAAATAATAAGATATTTTCTCATCTGCAACAAACATTTACATGTGTTAAAAAAATAAGGAAATCAGTACCATGTCGGTTGTTTTATACCTCATACTCTTATGACGTCACAAATGATGCCAATGAACATACAATTTTATATAAAGAATACAAATGAAAATTCAGTTTTCTATGAAGAACACTAATGAACATAACAACCAATAATGAAACGTTTTTTAAGCCCGTTTAATATACTCGCATCATGTGTTTTATCAGGTCAAAACCCGAATAAAACACTGCCGCTGGTTTGTTAATTAAGGATTAAAGCACTCTTGGAGTGTGTTATCGGGAGTTATCCACGAGTTCACGAACAAGAAACGAGAAATTTAATACTGCACGAGGCGAAGCCGAGTGCAGTATTAAATTTCGAGTTCCTTGTTCGTGAACGAGTGGATGTAAATCCCGACAACACTCTCCAAGAGTGCTTTAAACGTTTTAATATTCAATTTGAGTAAACGCTAAAGTATAAACACGTGCGAAAAAGGTTCAATGTCAATATTAAAATATATATCAAGAAAACATACTAATCAATTTTGCGGTTTACAAATTTTCAGATTTACAAGCTTTTATTTAACTTATAATTATAAACATCTTGAGAATAATATATTTTTACAAAGGAAGTGTACAAAATTCATCCATGTTAGTTGTAAACACAAAGAAAAGGAAAGAACAAAGTATCTCGGGTAAGCCATGTAAATGTGTTTTTTTTTAAACGAGATAAACATTACCACTGCAACCAAATGTTTAAACTGCCACTCGCTATTTTTTTGTGATATTAAAGGTAAAATTACAGTTATTAAACTCTGCCTCTTGAAGAAAATTTAAAGTGGGCGAATGGTTAACGTTGGCAACAATGTTGTTTTGAATCTGACTCCCGATTTGGGATTCTTGCCCGCCATTCTCCCGTTCGCGTGGGCGTTTACTTGCAATTCGTCTCAAAAACTCCCTAGAATGTTAGAGGATTCTTTTTCTTTGTCCAAAGTCTGCCTGTCACAGTAGGATTTCACACTTGATTCATTTCTATGGCCCGAGCTTTGCATAATTCTGTGAATTGGTATTCCTGCGGCGTCTAATACGGTAGTCGACCTTACACAATGGTTGCTGTAAATTTGGCTTAAACTCGCATCTCTTGATATTTCTTTCATCATTGCTCCTATTTTGTTTACGCCGATAGGGCAGTTTTCGAACGGAATCTGGTCACCTGTCATAAAATTCTTTTAGGCTTCTGGAATAAGGCCACTTGTTTCGGATTTAAAACGGCAAGAAACTTTTTAAAATATCTCACGGGGCACCTCGTTGTCCCAGTGCTAAACATTTTGGGATCTCCTTCGTCAGCCGCTTTATCTGCAAGCCCACCTTGATGATTTTTCGTGCCCTCACTGACTGCCATCGCCACATATTCATCACCATTTGCATCTGTTTTAATCTCGAAACTTTCTTCTATGAGGGACCTTTGACTTTCGCGGCCTCGGCGGCAAAAGTGAAGGCTTATATTGAACAAGTTCTCTCGAAGTAAACTTAACGGCGTTTCGTCTCCAAACACTCATCAACATCATCAACATCATTTTTATTATATAAAATAAAACATACAATAACAACCCACCCACATTTAGCAAGCTATTCGAGGTGAGGGGTTGCATAACTAAGTACTAACTATATTTACAAAAACACTCAAAAAAAGCACAATAGCAGACCTGACTGCTACATTAGCAAATTAGTGGACTCTGGAGTGATTTTTTTTTCTTTTAAGAAAAGAATTTGAGAAAAGAATTTGAAGACTCACGTAGTAGTAAAAAATAAAGAATTTAAAACATTTGGAATTAAATTCATTAAGAGAAACGGACGCACGGGTGGCGTGTGCTGTAGGGCGCTGCCTCTCACCGCTGTAGTTAAGCCCAGTTGGACGGGGTTAGTACTTGGATGGGTGACCGTCTGGGAATAGCTCCGTTCTCGAACTTGAATTTCATGTGAGTAGAGTTTAGTTGGTCTCTCATGTGCTTCGATGGTTTTTCGCAGGGTTTTGCGGTTTTCCTCCCTCCGTAAAATCAACACTTAGGTCTTAGTTTATGTCGTGCACTTTTAACATGAGCCTCTGGCTCGGATGATTGGGCGTCCACATCCTGTGTTTACGACGTTAAATAAATCATTACTCATTACAAACAACTATTACAGCTTGGAAACTGTTTGCATAATTTGGACAAGATCAACATAATCATCGCAAGATAGAATAACTTTAACAAGCATATTCTTACATTTCTTAGTAAATACAGATTTACGGAGAGTGCGGATTGAAGGTAGCAGACAATTCCATACTTTCACACTGGTTGTGGAAAACGACATGGTTTTGATATGTAGTCTTGATCGAGGTTGATAAAGATTTCCACGCGCTGCACACCTTGTATTGTGATTATGATAATCACTAATACTAGTAAATAATGTGGATATGTTAATGGCGACCTATTATTAACGACATCATGCATATTACAAGCAGTATTATAAAAATACCAAAAATTAATTGGAAGTATACCTGAATTAATAAAGAAAGGAATGGCATGATCTCTAAAATTGGCAAAATTCATCAAACGAAGAACTCGTTTTTGAAGAACAAGAAGATGATTGAGATGTGTAGTTGCAAGCTTGACCCCACACTGATATACCATAACTCAGATAGGGATGTACTAGCTAAGGCATAGTAAATCCTTTCTAAAGTGTGTTTGGGAGCAAAGTGTCTAAGTCTAGCAATGATTCCAACAATAGTGCTTAATTTAAGTGAAACATAATCAATATGAGATTTCCATGTTAAGTTAGAATCAATCAGCAGACCAAGGTACTTCACTTCACTTTTCATTTCTAATGGCAACATTCCTCCGGAAACATGATCAAATACTTTGAGCTGTGGAACATAGTCCAAATTTTTTTGATGGGGCTGGAAAATAACAAAGTTGGATTTACTGATGTTTAGAGTTAGTTTGTTAGCCTCTAACCAGTGGCCTACATTTTTTAGTTCAGCATTCACGTTTTTCTCTAAGGCATGAAGATTTCTATGGGATAAGGCATACTGGTATCATCTGCAAACAGATAAAAGTTAAGTTTATTGGATGATGATGAAATATCATTGATAGATAAAATAAATAGTAACGGACCGAGTACTGATCCCTGAGGAACTCCATGAGAACAATTCAATTTTCTTTCTTGGAGATATAATCACCAATTGCAGTAGTCTGAGATCGATTACTTAAGTAAGATGTAAACCATTCGTAAATGATACCCCGCATGCCATAATGATGAAGTTTACTAAGTAAAATAGAACGGTCAACTGTATCAAATGCTTTTTTCAAGCCGATAAAAACACCGCACGTAAATTCCTTGTTATCCATATTTTTATGAATCTTATCAACAATATCAATAATGGCAAGCTGAGTAGAATGATGTTTTCTAAATCCATACTGCGCAGGGAAATAATATATTTTGCTTATCAATAAAACTACTTAGTCTAATATACACAAATTTTTCAAAAATACTATTAAATACTGACAGCATGGAAATTGGCCTATAGTTGTCACTTTCGTTTCGTAGCACTTTTTAATATCTTCTGCTGAAAGGGATGGATGATGACGGACTTTAGCGTGTCCCTGTGCTTTTATCAGCTTCAGCTTGGCATTCAGTGATTTGTTTGCTACTCTGAACTTGTGATATCTGATGATTGATGTGCTGCTGAACTCTGGTAATCCAGAGAAATGTCTGTCAAGAGCTGCACGAATGCACAGATGTGCCGAAGGACTGTATAGTGTTGTGTCGGCGATTTTTTCAGCTCTTGGAAAAATTTTTTCAGTCTCTCACAGAGAATATAATGAGACAAACTTTCTAAAATTTCTTGAGAGCATTTCCTGGACAACCAATCTATTAAATTGAAACAAAGCTTTGAAAGAAAGTTATTTATTTCTTCGACTTCGCCACTCTTTCATCACTTGTAATCTTTAGACTTTATTAAAGAATAAACACAGGCTTACCTTTAAACACGGAAACACCCCAAGCAGTTGCTCTCTTAGTGTATTTTTGGCGTGGCTTCAGCAATAATGTTTTCAATCTCCTCTATGCTCAAGTCAACAAACTTTCCACTTTCAGCGATATTATTGCACGGGCAAGCGTTGTCATGACATTAAAAGGTCTCACGTTGTACAAATCGACCAATAAGAACGCAAGTTTACGAAAGTTGAATAATAAATTACATTACATTAAAGAGCTAAAGATACAGTTATCTCTTTGGCTCCGTTTTACTGAAGTTAAATTTCACTCCACTATTCGGTTAATTTAAATATACGTGAGCCCTCTCAATGTGCTCTTGGGGCAAACGCAATGAAATATTTTTAAATAAATAAAAAAAAATCACCTAATATAAAACTCAATTTAGTCAGTTGGTTTAAATGGCTGATTCGACTGTTTTACTAGCGACAATCGTGTCTTCCATGACAGGGAATTGAAAGTATTTAGCGATCAGTCACTGAAGTCAAGGTGACTTAAGGCGGATTTCCACTCAGGAAAATAAGCACCGGATCGGACTGGATCGGAACAAAATCAAATCCGCGCATGCCACTTGAGTAGAAAATTACTGTTCCGATCTGATCCGATCACGACTAAAAAGATGTGCACCTTTTTTCCTTAGAAAACAACTAGCTGAGTTGCTGATGTTATCGAAAGTTGAACTATTGCAACTGTCTTCACGGATCACTGCCTGAATAACGCTTAAAACATCAACAAAGAGTTAAAAACGCAGCTGTTAGCTTTGTTAACGGTAAATTTTCGAGAATCAGTGACGCGTTTCACTTGGTTGGTTGGTTACCAATGAATGAAAGGATTCAATACAGTATTGCGAAAGTTGTATTTCAAGCTTTAAACGATGAAAAATGGCCAATTTATGTACCACTTGAAATTAAAAAAGATTGTTGCGAAGTCCTAGTGATGGATCTTTAAAACTTGAACATTCCAACATTGAAGATGCCTTTCAGTACAACGCTGCAAAATGTTTTAATGATATTCCTGAGAACATTAAATCTATGGATCTTAAGAATTTTAAGATTTCTCTAGAAACCATTTTATTAGCACGTAGTACCTTAAATATTATACTATTTAGCAAGTCTATAAACATTCGTGGAAGCACCATGTGGACATTGCCAACGAGGGTATAGCATGGTGTTTTTAATTTATTTTAATTTAATTTAATTTAATTTAATTTAATTTACTTTAATTTAATTTAATTTACTTTAATTTAATTTAATTTAATTTAATTTAACTTAATTTAATTTAATTTAATTTAATTTAATTTAATTTAATTTAATTTAATTTAATTTAATTTAGTCTAGTCTAGTCTAGTCTAGTCTAGTCTAGTCTAGTCTAGTCTAGTCTAGTCTAGTCTAGTCTAGTCTAGTCTAGTCTAGTCTAGTCTAGTCTAGTCTAGTCTAGTCCGGTCCGGTCCCATCCCGTCCCGTCCCGTCCCGTCCCGTCCCGTCCCGTCCCGTCCCGTCCCGTCCCGTCCCGTCCCGTCCCGTCCCGTCCCGTCCCGTCCCGTCCCGTCCCGTCCCGTCCCGTCCCGTCCCGTCCCGTCCCGTCCCGTCCCGTCCCGTCCCGTCCCGTCCCGTCCCGTCCCGTCCCGTCCCGTCCCGTCCCGTCCCGTCCCGTCCCGTCCCGTCCCGTCCCGTCCCGTCCCGTCCCGTCCCGTCCCGTCCCGTCCCGTCCCGTCCCGTCCCGTCCCGTCCCGTCCCGTCCCGTCCCGTCCCGTCCCGTCCCGTCCCGTCCCGTCCCGTCCCGTCCCGTCCCGTCCCGTCCCGTCCCGTCCCGTCCCGTCCCGTCCCGTCCCGTCCCGTCCCGTCCCGTCCCGTCCCGTCCCGTCCCGTCCCGTCCCGTCCCGTCCCGGCCCGGCCCGGCCAGGCCAGGCCAGGCCAGGCCAGGCCAGTCCAGTCCAGTCCAGTCCAGTCCAGTCTAGTCTTGTCTAGTCTAGTCTAGTCTAGTCTAGTCTAGTCAAGTATAGCCAATCTAGTCTAGTCTAGTCTAGTCTAGTCTAGTCTAGTCTAGTCTAGTCTAGTCTAGTCTAGTCTCGTCTCGTCTCGTCTCGTCTCGTCTCGTCCCGTCTCGTCTCGTCTCGTCTCGATTGAAGATGCCTTTCAGTACAACGCTGCAAAATGTTTTAATGATATTCCTGAGAACATTAAATCTATGGATCTTAAGAATTTTAAGATTTCTCTAGAAACCATTTTATTAGCACGTAGTACCTTAAATATTATACTATTTAGCAAGTCTATAAACATTCGTGGAAGCACCATGTGGACATTGCCAACGAGGGTATAGCATGGTGTTTTTAATTTATTTTAATTTAATTTAATTTAATTTAATTTAATTTACTTTAATTTAATTTAATTTACTTTAATTTAATTTAATTTAATTTAATTTAATTTAATTTAATTTAACTTAATTTAATTTAATTTAATTTAATTTAATTTAATTTAATTTAATTTAGTCTAGTCTAGTCTAGTCTAGTCTAGTCTAGTCTAGTCTAGTCTAGTCTAGTCTAGTCTAGTCTAGTCTAGTCTAGTCTAGTCTAGTCCGGTCCGGTCCGGTCCCATCCCGTCCCGTCCCGTCCCGTCCCGTCCCGTCCCGTCCCGTCCCGTCCCGTCCCGTCCCGTCCCGTCCCGTCCCGTCCCGTCCCGTCCCGTCCCGTCCCGTCCCGTCCCGTCCCGTCCCGTCCCGTCCCGTCCCGTCCCGTCCCGTCCCGTCCCGTCCCGTCCCGTCCCGTCCCGTCCCGTCCCGTCCCGTCCCGTCCCGTCCCGTCCCGTCCCGTCCCGTCCCGTCCCGTCCCGTCCCGTCCCGTCCCGTCCCGTCCCGTCCCGTCCCGTCCCGTCCCGTCCCGTCCCGTCCCGTCCCGTCCCGTCCCGTCCGCCCGTCCGCCCGTCCCGTCCCCGTCCCGTCCCGTCCCGTCCCGTCCCCCGTCCCGTCCCGTCCCGTCCCGTCCCGTCCCGTCCCGCCCGTCCCGTCCCGTCCCGTCCCCCGTCCCGTCCCGTCCCGTCCCGTCCCGTCCCGTCCCGTCCCGTCCCGTCCCGTCCCGTCCCGTCCCGTCCCGTCCCGTCCCGTCCCGTCCCGTCCCGTCCCGTCCCGTCCCGTCCCGTCCCGTCCCGTCCCGTCCCGTCCCGTCCCGCCCCGCCCCGCCCCGCCCCGCCCCGCCCCGCCCCGCCCCGCCCCGCCCCGCCCCGGCCCGGCCCGGCCCGGCCCGGCCAGGCCAGGCCAGGCCAGTCCAGTCCAGTCCAGTCCAGTCCAGTCCAGTCCAGTCCAGTCTAGTCTAGTCTAGTCTAGTCAAGTATAGCCAATCTAGTCTAGTCTAGTCTAGTCTAGTCTAGTCTAGTCTAGTCTAGTCTAGTCTAGTCTAGTCTAGTCTAGTCTAGTCTAGTCTAGTCTCGTCTCGTCTCGTCTCGTCTCGTCTCGTCTCGTCTAGCCTAGCCTAGCCTAGTCTAGTCTAGTCTAGTCTAGTTTAATTTAATTTAAGTTAATTTAATTTAATTTAATTTAATTTAATTTAATTTAATTTAATTTACTCAATTTTATTTATTGGATGAAGAGCCATGTAAATGGATATGCCATATTACATCATTATTATTATTATTATTATTATTATTATTTTTATTATTATTATTATTATTATTATTATTATTATTATTATTACCATTATAACTATTATAATAATAATAATAATAATAATAATAATAATAATAATAATAATAATAATAATAATAATAATAATAATAATGGTGATGATGTAATATGGCATAATTATAATTCCATATGTTCTTACAAGCACCAAAGCTATGATAAACTTCAAATATACGACAAATTTTTTAATAGTAGACATGTTTCGGCAAAACTTATGCCATCTTCAGTACAGATAAACGGTTAACTAATTTACAAATGGATACGAGTGTCTTTATATATACAGTGAATAAGGGATTATAAAATTCAAATTCAAACTTAGATTCAAAATTACAACGGGCAAAATTACTGAAATACCTAAAAGTACAGTTGGTTATATGTATATGCTAATTAAAGAGTATCCTTAATTAGCATATACATATAACCAACTGAACTTTTAGGTATTTCAGTAATTTTGCCCGTTGTAATTTTGAATCTAAGTTTGAATTTGAATTTTATAATCCTTTATTCACTGTATATATAAAGACACTCGTATCCATTTGTAAATTAGTTAACCGTTTATCTGTACTGAAGATGGCATAAGTTTTGCCGAAACATGTCTACAATTAAGAAATTTGTCGTATATATGAAGTTTATCATAATTATAATTATAGTTATAATTATAATTATGCATGGCGTGAAGTTTCCTATAAGCTGAATGCATCTGGTAAGATTTCTGTAATGTTTTATGATTTTTAATACTCTTTCTCCTATTTGTACAAAAAGAGGCGACTAAATAACACCATATGTTTGCTAGGCTAAGAATTTGCCCGTCAAAATATGTTTTATGGTAGTGCAAGCCATTTTTTAATTAAGTTATAAGAAGTATTTTTTCTTGTCGAAAGAAGAGGGGTAATCGATACGAAACATGAACCACCTTTCGTGACCACCATATGTCTCCATTTCTGCGCCCATTAAAAATTATAATCAAATTAAAAATGCAGCATAATTATTAAAATTCATAAATGCTGGTTATTTATTGCTGGAATTTAAAATTTTGACAAGATGGTTTTATATGGCACTTCCCTAAAAATACAAATGCAGCTTACTATACCTGGGAATACCAGAAGTACAGTACTTTAGTAAATTAAGTTACATACCATACTCCACTTTTCATTTTGTTTTGACTTTTGATTCGTATTTGGACCAAGTCTATATCTTTAAATTTTGAGAGACATGTACTGAAAATTCTAAAGCTTTGTAATGTTTCAGCATTTTCAATTATTTGTGTTTTATAGTTCAAATAATCAAGCTTGAATGGGAAAAGTTGAAAGATAATTATAGAAAATTCCTTAATAAAAGAGAAAAGGCTACAAGATCTGGTGCTGGTACAAAGAAGTTGCCCACATGCAATTTTTTTGTTGAGCTTTTTTTCTTACGTGACACCCTTGTCAACAGAAAAACCGATAGCAACTTACCTTCAACATCAACCAATGACCTCAGTTTATCTGTTGATGATTATACTGAGTTTCAGTGTGATTTAACTACTCCTGTTGATTGTACAACATCCACACCTTCACAAAGCTATGACAGTCCATTCAAAAAACAGAAGTATGAAAATCGTAAGACAAAGGAATCAAATGATCTACAGCTTGGGATTGATGCTTTACTTGTGAAAACCCTCAGTAAAGATCTGGATAATTCCTCTTCTGAACAAGTTCCAAAACAAAGATTGAGAGAAAATGATGGGCCAGATGTATCATTCTGCTTGAGTTTAGTAGACACCCTGAGTAAGCTGGATGCCCGGAAAAACGCTATGGCAAAAATGAACAGCTGCTGTTTGAAATTGAGTTTGATGGATAATTGAATATCGATATATATATATATATATTTGTTTTGGATATGTATGTAGCCTGATTTTACTAACTGCATCTCTGTTGTTATGTTTACACCCACCCAAGACTGGATATCTATTGAATGTTATTTTTGTTTGAAAAAATGTATCAAGGGACTGTTCATTTAATATGAAGAGGGGGGCTAGAGGAGAAATCGGGGGTGGTATCCTGAGATTTTTCTGTATATTTGTCAAGGGGAGGGTCCAAAAAATATTTTATTAATATTTTGGGCACGTTTTAAAGGGGGAATATAAGTGTGTACATGTGTGTGTGTGTGTGGGGGGGGGGGGGGGGGGGGGGGGGGTGGAAAATTTAAGAAAAACCCTTTTTCAGCCACACACCCTCCACATTTAATGACTGGTCCCCAACGTTCTATAATTTGTTGTTGTGTAAAATAGTAATTTGTTCCTAAAAATATTAATAAGATCTTAATTATTTATTGCCAGAATTTTATTTATTTTCAAAAAAAAAATAAATTTTTATTTGTATTCATTGACATTTGTATTCCACATTATATTAAATTGCATTAAATTAAATTTCATTACATTACAAATTGTTTCATATTTGCCATTAATTAACAATACAGTTGACTTCCGTCAAACTCAACTAATGTATCATTTTCTTCAACAAATTGCCAATATACCGCACCTGCATCAGATGAGATGTAGGTGCAGAAATTGTCTCGCACTTTTTTTGCTTCATTTGTGTAGTTATTGGACCCATCCCTAGATATATCTATTAAACCATTCCGGCCAGAAACTTTCCTTCGCCAGTCACCAGGTCTAACTTTCGACCCCCTACTTGAATCAGCATAGGATGGAGGGCAGTAAAACGTATGGTCTTCCATAAGGGAGTTGCCATAATGAAGTGCAATTACAGCTTCAGTAGCTAAAATAACATTTTCAACAGATCCTATTACATGTCTTCGAAATATTCTGTATTTAGAAGTACAAATACCAAACGTGTTTTCGATCAAAATATGGTAAGGTTAGATATACTGCAGAAACAGAGAACGTTCTAACGTTTGGAGCGAAGGCCCTTCGTCAGAGAGAAACGTAAGGAGTGTAAACAAAGCAACGAGCTTATATACGAAGGGTAATCATGTGACAAAAATAAGCCAATCAGATAAAAATGACAATAACAAATTGATAATGAGATGCGAAAAATTAGCAAATCAAATCAAAATAACAATAACAAATCGATAATGAGATAGGAAAGACATTTGCTATTCATACCGTCGATGAGCAAGAAGGAAGGGGTGTAAAAAGGACGAGCGAGAGTAAAATAGATAAATATATAAAGTGAAAACGCTGTTTATGTCCGCCCTTGTTTAACAGTTTAAGAAGGGCGGACTTTATACAGCGTTTTCACACTATATATTTATTTATTTTACTGTCGCTCATCCTTTTTACACTGCTCTCTCTAGTTGGTGCTTGCATCACAATGTGTTTTCCGTCAGTAGCCCCAACACAGTTTGGAAAATTCCATTCTCTTTCAAAGACGTATGCTACTTTCTTCCATTCTTGGGAGGTTGTGGGCACTTTTAAATATCCTTTCTCGAGCAAAACTGTCCAAATAACTGCACACGTTTGCGAAATAACACGGCCAACTAACGTTGGGCTCACACGGTAGATACTTGCGATTGAAATTTTGGCGTCGCCTGTAACTAAATATCTTAACGTTGTGCAAAGTCGTTCCTCAGATGAAATGGCCTCTCTTCTCAGCGATGATTTGGCGATGACTGGAGCAACAAAAGACAGCAGCTCTTCAAATTTTACTGGTGACATGCGAAATTGTTTAAACAAATATTCATGGCCGTATAGCTTCAACTCTTCAATTAATAAGTGATATTCATTTGTCCATGCACTGTCTTTCCCGAAATATTTTTCTTACCCACAAGCTCTTTTTGTATTTTTCTTGCTTTTTCCTTCTTTGCAGGCGACGACGTAGCAAAATAACAAGAAGGACAACCCGCTTGTTCACAGCTGCTGCCATTTTTGTTTACAAATTAAAATAATTTGTTGGACTGGACCGAGTTGTAATATTTTCCGATCCGGTCCAATAGTACTTTGATTGGAAATCAATTGCCTGACAGGAACGGATTTGATTTTGTTCCGATCCGGTCCGATCTGGTGCTTATTTTCCAGTGGAAATCCGCTTAAGGCTAGTATCCACTCAGGAAAATCTTCCGCAGGATAGGAACGGACAGGAAAGTTTCTTTGTGTTGAAGTCATT